>CAUYLG010023725.1:0-20480 GCA_963573385.1 Cacajao melanocephalus | reverse complement strand
AGAATGGGAAAAAATTTTTGCAATCTACCCATCTGACAAAGGGCTAATATCCAGAATCTATAAAGAACTAAAACAAATTTACAAGAAAAAAACAAACAACCCCATCAAAAAGTGGGAAAAAGAGATGAACAGACACTTTTCAAAAGAAGACATTTCTGCAGCCAACAAACATGAAAAAAAGATCATCATCACTGGTCATTAGAGAAATACTAATCAAAACCACATTGAGATACCATCTCATGCCAGTTAGAATGGTGATCATTAAAATGTCAGGAGACAACAAATGCTGGAAGGGATGTGGAGAAGTAGGAATGCTTTTACACCATTGGTGGGAGTGTAAATTAGTTCAACCACTGTGGAAAACAGTGTGGCGATTCCTCAAGTATCTTCAAATAGAAATATCATTTGATCCAGCAGTCCCATTACTGGGTATATACCTGAAGGATTATAAATCAGTCTATTATACAGACACATGCACATGTATGGTTATTGTGGCACTGTTTACAATATCAAAGACTTGGAACCAACGAAATGCCCATTGAAGACAGACTGGATAAAGAAAATGTGGGACATATACACCAGGGAATACTATGAAGCCATGAAAAAAGATGAGTTAATGTCCTTTGCAGGCACATGAATAAAGCTGGAAACCATCATTCTCAGCAAACTGACACAAGAACAGAAAAACAAACACATGTTCTCATTCATAAGTGGGTGTTGAAAAATGAGAACACATGGATACAGGGAGGGTAATATCATACACCAGGGCCTGTCAGGGGTTGGGGCAGCTAGGGGAGAGATTATAGAGTTGGGATTGGGGAGGGATAACCTTAGGAGAAATACCTAATGTAGATGTAGTGGGGATTGATGTAGCAAACCACCATGGCACATGTATACCTATGTAACAAACCTGCACATTCTGCACATGTACCCCAGAACTTAAAGTATACTAAAAAGAAAAAAAAGTTAAGAAAAGAAGAAAAACATAATGAGACATAGCTTTAATAGTTGAATAACAAGGAATCATACCAAATTTCCAGAGGAAACAAATACTCCCCTATCTATGCAATCATTAGAAATTTATCCTGTATTTCTATAAATAGGATATGTTACTTCCAGTTTGCTAGGGGCTATTCCAATATAAAGCCTGTAATCTTCTACGTAAAACATTCACTCAAAAATGTTAATGTTTAGAAAATAAATTACGTGGTCATCCTCTTTAATAGCAGAAAAGATACTGAAATGCATGGAATAATCTAGTTTTAGTGAAGCCTGAAATATATTGGAAGCCTTTTTTAAGAAACAGAATATACAATTATATATACAATATTATAAAGAAAATATTTATTTTGTGAAAAAAAATCACACAAGTTAACATTTGAAAACTTGACATATAAACTAAAAGTCTGAAGTAACTCAATATTTGCCTATGTTTGTTGACTGTTTTCTGTAGAAAACAGTCACCTCTTCCTAAGATAGCAATTTTATTATATTATCTATAAAGAGAATTGCATGATTAATTAAATGTGTTTATTATTACTGATAGTTGTAAGAATTTTATTAGAGCTTCACAATTTGTAATGCCACATACATTTTTAGGATTGTTGTCAAATTTGGGAAAATCTCAATAAAGTTTCTTTTATATATGAGCCATAAGATTTCAGCAATTTATATTTTAGGTTTTCTTGGAATGGCTAATTTTAAGTATGTCTTAAACTGACAGCATACATTGAGCCAGTATGGTATCAATGCTTTAGTTCCAGTAATGTATGAGTCTCGTCTCTGTTAATGTCAGCAATTCCTGTCAAATTGAAGTTGAATAAGCAAGAAATTTAAATACATTCTGTGTATTCACATGACAAATTCCTCTTTGTTAATTGGCTTACCAAACAATCTAAAAGTCTATTTGTTACTGCTATGTGTAGTTGATCTTTCTTCTTCAGCATTTACTGTTTTAAGTATGATCTAGTCAGTATTTTGTCTGAAACTCCAAGAGTCGAGCAACAGAAGAGCTGTTGGATACAAAGATATGATCTGAAACATTGGAATGCATGAAACATGCAGCTTCCCACACACTTATTTACTGTTTATAGTGCTTCCACAGGTTTGTGTTTTACAAAGACAGGAATTCTGATAGATCTTTTTCCCTATATTCCCAAGGGGAGGGGGCAGAAATGTCCAGTTGTTGTTTAAATTATTGCTGCTGTGTTAAGTTTATTCCTGGCAGAAACAAACTTCTATATTCTCTTGGCATCAATGGGAACAGAATTGTGTGCTAAATATTTTGCATATTTTATAGTTAGAAGAGTTGTTAAGGACTAATTATGGCTATGTTTCAAACCATGTTTGTTTTCCACTACCTTCATTCTTCCAATTATGGCCACATTATGACCTCATGCCCTGCAGCTCTCTGTATCAACACCAGGGGAGTTGGCACAGTACTTACCAAAATGGCTAGGAATAGCAACATTTTTGAAATTTTCTAATGAGGTGACTGCCATCACACAATACAACCCATTAAATTTCAAATAAAGGTTTGACCAACCTAAATTCCTCCTAGATACCTAACATTTCTGGGGCCACACTAACTTCACCAGACAAGAAAAGAATTGTGCCAAAGGAGAAGGTGGAATGAACTCAGGCAGTGGTTTTAATAAGTTGTTGATAAAATATTTTATTTCTGGAAATTTTATGAAAGGTACTTTATGAAACTAGTGTGACAGCTCATCTCAGGGACTAGGAAGGTACCTGTGGGAGTAACAGGCCCTGAAGGCAAAACTTCATTGTCTTCATGGTAAATCTGACTCGGCAGCTGTGATATAGGGAGACTTCCATTACTGGAGATCTCATTAAAGTCCTAGGGCCATGAGTAGGAGTCTACAATAAAGCCAACCCTACAAAGTCTTGAAATGCAGCTTTGTAGTTTGTTTTACCATTAGGAATCTAGAAAAATCTATGTTTAGCATATCATATTCTAATATCAATACTCTAAACAAAACTTTTTTTTCATGAGACAATTTAAAATTGAGATAGGTAGGGAAAGAATTCTATATTACCAATCTGAAGGATATCTACATATTTGTGCATGTAATGTGAAATAGTCAGACTTTAATTTTACCAATATCAACTTCTATAAGGGTGGTCCAGGTATTTTCCAGTCTGATGTCCTGAATACTGACTTTACTGGGCAGAGGCTAATAACAAATGTATTTGTTTATCAGAGTATATGTCTTTTATTTGGGATTTTATGAAGTCATATTTGGAGTTAAAGAAGATGACTGAGCCTACTCTACTCCTCTGCCAAGAGGACTACAGATGGCAACATTGACAGCTAGTTAAGAAAAAGAATTTCCTATGTCAAAGTATGTGACATTGCCAATTTTAAAATGCCTGCATAGGGAGAAATTATTTGCAATGGATCTTAAGGAAGTAATTGACTCAAAAGAAAGACATTTTAAGTAGGAGAAAACAACTTGACCAAAATTGTCAAGACAGGGCATGTTTTCTTAAAATTAAACAATACTCTTTTTGAAAGCAGTAATATTTTCTCTATTAAAAATGAATTTCAAAAGTCTTAAAGCCCCTAATCGTTCCCATTGCAACAGTTTTATCTCAAAATTACTGAGATAAATCAACAAAAGGAAAAAACAAATGGCTTCTTTCATGAATTATTTACTTCTTAGCTAAGAAAACAAAGTAAAGGTGTTGAGAAGAGAAGAGGCATGGCGTCAAGAATGCTCTTTCTGGCTAGGATGGAAAGCTCCATGCACAAGAGGACAAGGAAACCCAAAAGGTTCTCTGGGACTTGAGAAAAGAAAAAGTGACAATTGGGGCCTTTTTTTGAGAAAGCCCAGGAAAAGCAATTCTTTTGTTTCCCATCTTGAGGGCAAACATGGGGTGGGGTTCACTCAATTTTCTAATTTTCTCAATCATCAGTCTTATGCATAAATTGATATGAGATCATAAGCCCTGATATTCAAGGCTTGGAATCATAGTCTCACGATTCATTTTGTTTTGTCCTTCTGAATATCCTATTGGTCTATTTTCTCCTTATGCCATGTATTCTAAGTCATACTATTATCATGCATTAAATTATGCTTTACTTTTCTAGCATCCTTCAGGATGCTAGACAATTAACAAATGTGTATGATATGTTTTTGTAGATAAACACACATCTATATCTGACTAATGCAAGAATTTGTATTTTATAATCTTTGTGCATAGTCCTTCCCCAGTCCTCAAGAGGTAGAGAAGCATTATTACAAAATATTGTAGGGAATTAAAATATTGTAGTTAGGGATTATGCTCCCAAAACATATCTATAATACTTACATTTTCTATTTTTAAACCAAAGACACGTTCACTTCTGTAGTCAATAATAAAGCAAATACATTTTTAACATTAGTGTCATTTTCATATAACATTTGAATGCATTTCATTCTCAAGATCTGATGTAATTTTTTAAAATAAATTGCATAATATGTTTTCAAGTATAGTGTGAATGTATATTCCATTACTTCAATTGGGAAAAGTCATAATATATTCCTTGCCTAATGAAAAGTCTCAACCACAAATATTATCAAAACTTTCTTGGCTCTCTGTTTGTCTGTTATTAGTGTATATGAATGCTTGTGATTTCTGCAAATTGATTTTGTATGCTGAGACTTTGCTGAAGTTGCTTATCAGTTTAAGGAGATTTTGGGAAAAACCCTAGAAGAAACCTAGGCAAAACCATTCAGGACATAGGCATAGGCAAGGACTTCACGACTAAAACACCAAAAGCAATGGCAACAAAAGCCAAAATACACAAATGGGATCTAATCAAACTTCACAGCTTCTGCACAGCAAAAGAAACAGTCATTAGAGTGAATCAACAACCAACAGAAAGGGGAAAAATTTTTGCAATCTACCCATCTGACAAAGGGCTAATATCCAGAATCTACAAAGAACTAAAACAGATTTACAAGAAAGAACCAAACAAACCCATCCAAAAGTGGGAGAAGGATATGAACAGACACTTTTCAAAAGAAGACATACATGAGGCCAACAAACATATGAAAAAATGCTCATCATCACTGATCCTTAGAGAAATGCAAATCAAAACCACATTGAGGTACCATCTCATGCCAGATAGAATGACGATCATTAAAAACCATCATTCTCAACAAACTGACACAAGACCAGAAAATCAAACACTGCATGTGCTCACTCATAGGTGGACGTTGAACAATGAGAACATATGGACACAGGGAGGGGAGCATCACACACTGGGGTCTGTTGTGGGGGGCTAGAGGAGGGACAGCTGGGGGTGGGGAAGTTGGGGAGGGATAACATGGGAAAAAATGCCAGGTAAAGGTGGTGGGGAGATGGAAGCAGCAAACCACATTGCCATGTATGTACCTATGCAATAATCCTGCATGTTCTACACATGTACCCCAGAACCTAAAGTGCAATAAAATATATATAAAGAAAAAATCTGGAGACAACAGATGCTGGAGAGGATGTGGAGAAATAGGAACACTTTTACACTGTCAGTGGGAGTGTAAATTAGTTCAAACATTATTGAAGACAGTATGGCAGTTCCTCAAGGACCTAGAAATAGAAATTTCATTTGACTCAGCAATCTCATTACTGGGTATATACCCAAAAGACTATAAATCGTTCTATTACAAAGACACATGCACGTGTATGTTCATTGCGACACTGCTTGCATAGCAAAGACCTGGAACCAACCAAAATGCCCATCGATGATAGACTGGACAAAGAAAATGTGGCACATATACACCATGGAATACCATGCAGCCATAAAAAACGATGAGTTTGTGTCCTTTGTAGGGACATGGATGAATCTGGAAACCATCATTCTCAGCAAACTGACACAAGAAAAGAAAATCAAACACCGCATGTTCCCACTCATAGGTGGGTGTTGAACAATGAGAACATATGGACACAGGGAGGGAGTATCACACACTGGGGTCTGTTGGGGGGGGCTAAGGGAGGGTAAGTGGGGGGTGGGGAGGTTAGGGAGGGATAACATAGAGAAAAAATGCCAGATATAGGTGATGGGGGTGATGGAGGCAGCAAACCACATTGCCATGTATTTCCCTATGCAACAATCCTGAATGATTTGCACATGTACCCCAGAACTTAATGTACAATTTAAAAAAAAAAACTTTCTCAGACATCTAAATGACACATAAGATAAACTGTTTACAACACCAATTAAGCAATTAATATCTATTAGTTTGTTAGTGGCATGCAATGATGACATAGAATAGGATACAAACTATATTGGAATAGCATGCATTACAAAATTAAGAAAATTGAAAATATATGATTAAGAGAGGTAAGAAATACACACAAAACTAGCAGAATAAAATATAAGAAAGCCATGATAAGACTGGCTTAAATATCAAAATATGTTCTACTATAATATTTTCTTGCATGGGATATACAAATTTACAATCACAATAAGCATTTTTAAAATGAGAGTTTGAAGTTAAAAAAGCTTTGTTTTTACACATTTTAAGCAAATTGAAAGTATGATTTCAGTTCCAGATTTTTTTAAAGAAAATATCTCCGAAAGCATTTCGGAGTATTGTAAATGGCTGAGTAAAACCTAACTAATAACTTCAGTTTAGAAGGCATCAGTCAAAGGTAATACCACTGGTAATAATTTTTCCTTCCCATTAAAAGTAACCAAAAGTTCCTTTCAAAACATTCTTATTTCTGTTGTCTTAAAACAGTTCTTAAATCTGTGACAATTATATTTTTAAAATTAAAAACTCTTTTTTCACAAAAAGCAAACCTTTTTTTTCTTAAAAATAAAAAGGAAATATAAGAAAATTCACCAGTACTATATATATACAATGACAAAAAAATGGGTCATACTTTTCACATCTTTTTATAATCCAAAGTTATTCTAAAATATGGTTAGATTCTCTTTTTCAGTGAGATTTAGAATTGAAAATAATCTTGTCAAGCTATCATATAAAACCTTAGAACATATTTTGCCTAGTAGTGCTTTTCCCAAAGATTGAAAAAGAATGAACATTTTTCTATGCTTTAAAAAAATCACTAGTTCAGATTTGGCTAATTTGAAATTGTTGTCATTTCAACCAGTATTGGACTGAGTTTTGCCTTTTTTAAACAATAATTATTGAGGCATAACCTATATAAGGAATATGCACAGATTATGTGATGCAGTTTGATGAAGTTTTCACAAACTGAGCACACCCAGCTAGATCAAGAAACAGTATCATACTGGCCTCTTAGAAGCATTCCCTTGTGACCTCTTACCGTGAAAACTAACCCCTTGTTCTGATAGTATTCCTGACTTCTAACACCATAAATTGAGTTGGCCTGTTTTTAACTTTACATACAAATCCTACAATATACAGTCATAGACATTTTTGTCTGGATTCTTTTGCTAAGGATTATAATTGTAAGATTGATCTATATTATTGAAAGTAGTTGCCTCATTTTTTATTCTCATTGGTGTATAATATTTCATTTATTGGTTCTGTAATCTTCTATCATTGGACATTTGAGTAGTTTCTAGTATGGGGCTATCATGAATAGTGCTGTAATAAATATTTTATATGTCTTTTGGTGAACACATGTTCGCATTTCTGTTCAAATAGAAACTGCTGCATCAAAAGAAATGGATATATTTGTGATCAGTAGATAGTAGCAACTAATTTTCCAGAGTGATTTTCAAAGTGATTGTATCAAGTTATATCCCCTACCAAGAGTGTAACACGTGACTTTTGGTTTCTTCACATTCTCATCCACATTTAGCACTGTCTTTCATTTTCATTTTTGTCATTCTGGTGGGAGAAACTTGCCATTTTTATCTGTGAAATCCTTTTCTAGGCAAAGTAATAAGGGAGTAATGATTAATCATAGCATTGTCAACATTTCCTCACGCAGTTGTGACTGTTTCACCGTTTGACATGGCACACTTTCAGTGTCAAGTGTAGCAATTAATAGATACTGTTGTATATAATACAGTTATGCATACCATTTTTCATTCTTTTTTATTCAAAACACTTAACTTTAGATACAACACTAGACTCTTCCCTATTTGGAGAACAATAACCTGAAAATCACTATAGAAATACATTAAATCTTCTTGACGCAGGATTAATATCTATCCTGGATTCTTCACTTCTCTGTGACTATTTTACAGTCTTGTGTTGCTTAACAACAGGGATACATTCTGAGAAATTCATATTTAGGCAATGTTTTTTCATTTTGTGAACATCATAAACTTTATTTATGTTTGTATGTATGTATGTATGCATGTTTTTGAGACAGAGTCTTACTCTGTCACCCAGGCTGGAGTGCAGTGGCACCATCACGGCTCACTGCAACCTCTGCTGCCCAGGTTCAAGCGATTCTCTTGCCTCAGCCTCCCGGGTAGCTGGCATTACGGGTGCCTTACACAGTGCCTGGCTAAATTTTGTAAGTTTAGTACAGATAGGGTTTCACCATCTTGGCCAGGCTGGTCTTGAACGCCTGACCTCGTGATCCACCTACCTCAGCCTCCCAAGGTGCTGGGATTACAGACATGAGTCATGGTGCCCAGCCCATACACTATATTTAAACAAATGTAGCTGGTAGAGCCTGCTAAGTATCTAGGGTATGTGGTATAGCCTATTGCTCCTAAGCTACAAACCTCCACAACACATTACTGTACTAAATTTGATAAGCAATTATAACACAATACAAACAGTGTATCTAAACACAGAAAAACAAAAGTCAAAATACAGTATAGAAGCTAAAAAATGTCCAACTATCTAAGGCTCTTGCCATAAATGACGCTGGCAGGACTGGCCGTTGCCCTGGGTGAGTCAGGGAGTGAGCGATGAGTGACTGGGAAGCCTAGGACGTAACTGTACACTGCTCTAAACTTTATAAGCACTGTACATTTAGGCTCCATTAAATTTGTAAAAATATATTTTTCATTCTTCAATAATAAATTAACTTTCACTCACTATAACATTTTTACTTTATAACCTTTTAAATTTCTTAACATTTAACAGTTTAAACTACAAACATATTGTACAGCTATACAAAAATATTTTATTTATCTACATAATTATTCTATAAGATCTTTTATTTTGAAAATTTTTATTTTTATTTTTTTTTTACTTTTAAAGCTTTTCAAATTAAACACTGAGACACAAATACACAGATCCGTCTAAGGAACATTGGGTCAGGATCAGCAATATCCTTGTCTTCCACTTCTACATCTTGTCCCACTGCAAGGTGTTCAGAAGCAATAACACACATGGAGCCATCAACTCCTATAAAAACAATGCCATCTTCTGGAATACTTCCTAAAAGAACTGCCCAAGGCTGTTTTACAGTTAATTAATAAGTAATTTTTAAAATAATTTTAATAATATATGTTTATATAATATATACAAACGTTTTTTAAATAAGTAGTTTTAAAAAATAAAATGTATAATAAATACATAAATGAGTTAACATAGACATTTATTATCAAGTATTCTGTACTGTACATAATTGTATGTGCTATACTTTTCTATGACTGGCAATTCAGTATGTTTGTTTACACTAGCGTCACCCCAAACACATTGAGTGATGTGCTGCACTGTGACTTTTATGTCACTACGTGATAGGAATTTTTCAGCTCCAATGTAATTTTATTACATTAGACCACTGTCATCTATGGAATCTGTTACTGATCAAAATGTTTTGTGGTACATGACTAAAAACTGAATACATTCAGAAATAAGTGAAGAAAATGTTTAGATCCTTCCACATGGATGTCATGAAGTACCTTATAAATAGGGTGACCTAAGTTTCAGATTGCCTGGGATTCCAGGTTTACAGCTCTTGCCCTGGAGCACGACCCCTTTTACTTACAACGGTATCCTAGTTTGGATAATATATTTGTGAACACCTGACTCATACCCAAAAGAAGCTCAACTCCCATTATTCTAGCTAGTTTAAGAAAGAAACGGATCCTGTCTTTGAGTGACTTACAACCTAGAGCAATTTTTTACTTGAGGTTTATCTGACTCAGCTCACATTTGATGAACATTATTTGGGAAACAAAAATGTTTTCATGTTGACTTAATACTGTCTGGTTTCAAAGTTAGTTCCATAAAACAAATTTGAGCTTTCATATTTGTCCTTTTTGCTGCTTTGAGATCTTAACACTTTTCAGTGTTTCAGAATGGAATTATATTGCCTTACCATTACGCTTATTTCTAAACGTGAATTCATTTATTGAACTGGAACACTTTCTTTCACTAATAATGTTAAAAATGTTTTCTTTCATTGCTTGATTTCCTTTATTTGTTAAATTTTCTCTCAAAGCAGCACAAACATTGTGTATTTTTTTAAATGAGGCTTTATATTGATTTGAATGTTCTTTTAAGAGAAATGACAGCACATATTAAATGCTTTGTGATAATGCAATGTAGCATAAGCTGGAGACAAAATAAGAGTAAATGAGTGCATATAAAGGATGTCAGTATTGAAATTCCTTTTGCAGCCTGAATATATTATAGCATCCTATTTTATGTACCAAATCCTTGGATTTATGTGGGTTACATTATGATAAGAGAAGTTTGCCCTGAGTAGTTCTGGCAGTTTTAACATAATAAAATAGGTATTTGGAGCTTAAAATACTGACCAGGGATAAAGTGTATCTCAAAGGCAGACTCAGAATTAGTTTTTTTGTAACAAATATGGATTTGATATATAAGGGAACAATCTGTGCTTATTAAGCATAATCAAAATAAGGATACAATGTAATCTGGTGGGTGGTTTTGCATCCATGACCAATAACTTTGTAGTCTTCCAGCCACCATATCTTAACAAACTGTATCTCAGGATCCTCTCTCTTATACAATCTCCATCTGGTTGAACCTTTTGCAACTGGAAATATATAGTATACTTTCAGGTCCACAATTTGGATTACAGCCATTTGCAATAATAGTCATGTAACATCTTTGCTCACCCACATCCATGATCTCATTCTACTACACTCCTAAGACACAGGATGATCCTAACCTATGAACCAATGACACTTAGTCTATTGTCCTTTGTGCGGGATGACATTTTGGTGAATGGTAGGGCTCTGAAATCAGCCAGAACTGATTTTGAATCCCTGAGGCTTTGGATAGGTTGCTATTTCTCTAACTCTCACAAGTTTCACATATAATCTGGAGGTTATAATAATTATTAAACAACAATTGTCTTACGATGTTGTTATGCATATTTATTGAAATGATGTATACAAAGCACTTATCACAGTCATGGCACTTAGTAAATATTCTATAAACGATTGCTATAATTTATTATTTTAGTCTTGTGCTCATGCTAAAGACAGCATTCCATAATAATCAACATTGCTCAAAAAAATCCCTAGGAAATCTACAAAATTATTTTAAAATACTGCTTACAAAATTTTGAATAATTTTACTCAGGTCTTTCTGAGTGCAAAAAAATTAATCACAAACACACACCAACTTGGGGATATACTACACAAAAATATATCCACTAATTAATGTTAATAAACACTGGGGGCATGGTATTCTTATAACTCCTCCTCCCTGGAAGATCATATAAATGTTTTGTCTGGCACAATTAGGATCAGATCCAGGTGTTTTCTGTCCATTCATTTGATAGCTCTTTTCCATAAGCTACACTACAGGGTTCCAGATTAAAGTTGTAAATTTA
Organism: Cacajao melanocephalus; assembly: GCA_963573385.1. Taxonomy (NCBI): domain Eukaryota; kingdom Metazoa; phylum Chordata; class Mammalia; order Primates; family Pitheciidae; genus Cacajao; species Cacajao melanocephalus. Next base: position 8,759 of record CAUYLG010023725.1, on the reverse strand, counting down.
CTGCTTCCTAGATTGTGATTTTGAGGGAGATACTTACTTTTTTACACCTTTTTTTTCCCCTTATAACATGGGGGTCAATATAGAACATAACTGTGTGAAATTATTGTGAAGGATAACTAAGGTAAGGCCTAACACGTATGGTAAAGAGCAAGTAGAAGTTAGCTAGCTACTCGTGCTTTCACAGTCACTGCCTCTGGACTGTTAAAGTTAGATTAGGTGTTAGGTTTACCACCAGCTTCAGTGCTGAAGGTGCAGACACGAGTAATCATTTTAATTAATTATTTCCATGAATCTATGGAGTGCTGGAATTTTAGGAGTCTTGCTTGCTTTTCAGATGCTGCCCGAAGCTGCTTATTAGGAGGAATGTCCTCTGCGCCCTGCGAGCACTTGCTCATTCTCTCTGTTCTCTGTGCTCTCTGATCTGTGTCATGTCTCTCTCTGAACTGCACTGCCAAAGTGGAAAATTTTTTTTCAGCTCCAGCTTTAACTAGGAAAAGAGTTGCTTCTAGGTCATATATGATCTCAGAATGATTCCTTGGCTGTAAACAGAAATTCTGGATTATACGTTACTTTCTACAGCTGCAATTTTGAAGAACCACCCTAGTGGCAGCGACTTAGGAATTTGCTATCTATTTCAATTCCACCATTATAAGGAATTATCATGTAGACTATTTATCTACATTGAAGTAACAAATGCGTTTAAATAACAATATATCATAGCTTTTATGATTTCAAATGATATTCTGAATTTTCTAGTTTGTAAGTTTATTTATTCATTTCAGTCATCCAAAAAATACTTATTAAGCACCTTTCATGTGCTACATACTATTTTAGGTATTAGAGGTTCATCATCAAACATAGTCGGAGTATGTTAAGTGCAGAAGTTTCGATTCTGAATAAAGGTAAAATAGCAAGCCAGTTGATATTTGGGGAAAGAGCATTTCAGAAAGTGGAAAAGGAAATGCAAAGACCTGGAGACAGAAGTGTGTCCCAAGTCTTCATGTAGCTGCAGGCTGAGCAAGAAGACAAATATGATATAGAAGACCAGAGAAATATTTAGGGACGAGGACAAAATGAGTACATGGCCCTAGGTCATTTTAAGAACTCTGGCTTTTATTTTGGGTTAGTGTTTACAAACTCAGATTATCTCTGCAAGATAGAGATGAGGAGTACACATATGAAAAGGCTGTCCAGCTATGCCAATACCAGGATGCATTGCTGAGAGTAACTAACTAGAAAAGGAAGTTGTAGGTGGCTCTGTCTGTAGGTAGATTAAGTATTCAACGAAGTACAGGGATGTAGTTCAACTTCCAGCTCTTCAAAGTGTATGTTCCTCAATCTTATACCAGTTACCATATACCTGGAATTCCATCCTCTTTGATTATTCTTTCTGCTTCAAAATATATTTCTTCAAAAGTATTATTATGAAATGCAGATATGGTTGAGAACAATAGTACATTTAGCAACGGCCAGATCTCTGAGCATAAGGATCTTTGACAGTGATAAAGTAAACTCAATGACAGCTTAAGTAACACCTGAAATTTGGTAAATACAGTCATGTTCTGCATAAGGACATTTTGGACAACAATGAATTGCTTGTATGATGATAGTACCATAAGATTATAACGGAGCTGAAAAGTACCTATCACCCAGTGATGTTGCAGCTATTGAAAAGTCATGGTGCAACACATTACTTATGTTTTTGTAGTGATGCTGGTGTAAACCAAGCCTACTGTGCTGCCAGTCATATGAAAGTATAGCTCATACAATTAAGTACAGTACATAATACTTGATAATAAATGATTTTGTTATCTATTTATGTATTTACTATACTATACTTTTTTTTTAGATGGAGTCTTGCTGTGAGGCCCTGGCTAGAGTGCAATGGTGCAATTATGGCTCACTGCGGCTTCCGCCTCCTGGATTCAAGTGATTCTGCTGCCTCAGACTCTCACGTGGCTGGGACTATAGGCACACACCACCACACCCAGCTATTTTTTTTTTTTTAGTAGAGACTGGATTTCACCATATTGACCAGGCTGGTCTTGAACTCCTGACCTCAAGTGATCCACCCACCTCAGCCTCCCAAAGTGCTGGGATTACAGGCATGGGCCACCACACCCAGCCTATACTATACATTTATGTTTTTTTAGAGGTGTGGTCTTCCTATGTTGCTGAGTCTGGACTCAAACTTCTGGGCTCAAACAATTCTCCCACCTCAGCTGGCACACACCACAAGGCCTGGCTTTCTTACTGTGCATTTTATCATTCCTTTGTAGTATACTACTTCTACTTATTTTTTTAGAAATGTAAAGCCTCACGCAGGTTCTCCAGGAGCTATTCCAGAAGAAGGCATTGTTATTACAGGAGATGACAGCTCCATACATATCATTGCCTCTGAAGACCTTCCAAATGGACAAGATTTGGAAGTAAAAGATAGTGATACTTGATGACCCTGACCCATTGTAGGCTGAGGCTAATGTGTGCATTCATGTCTTAGCTTTCAACAAAAAAAGTTTAAAAATGAAAATTAAAAAATAGAAAAAAGCTTGTAGAATAATGATAAAGAAAATGTTTTCGTGTAGCTGCACCATGCGTGTTATAAGTGTTATTACAAGAGTCAAGATGTTATAAAAGTTTTAAAAGTTTATAAAGTTGAAAAGTTACAATAATGTTAGGCTAATTATTGAAGAAAGAAAAATACTTTCTATAAATTTAGTGTAGTCTGTGTAAAGTGCTTATAAAGTTTAGCCTAGAGTACAGTAGTGTCCTAGGCCTTCACGTTCACTCATCCCTTGTCCACTGACTCCATTTATGGTAAAAGCCCTATATAGTTGGACCATTTTTTATCTTTCATATTGCATTTTGACTGCACTTATTTTAAGTTTAGATAGAAAAATACCTACCATTGTGTTATACTTGTATAAGACATTGAATACAGTAACATGCTATACTGGTTTGTAGCCTAGAAACAATAGCCTATACCATATAACCTAGGTTTAAGTACATCTATAATGCTCATACAATGATCTAGGTTTCTGTAAGTGCACACTATAATCATTGCACAATGAAGAAATTGCCTAAGAACACATTTCTGATGCATAACTGTACTTAACTATCAAGCAATCAGGTGTCCAATGACAATGGCCCTAACAATGGTGAAGGACTGTGAGCCAAAGTGAAAGTAACAGTCAAGCCTTTTTTCGCTTAACTGTGACAATACAAGCATGAGGCAAAAACAGATGCTGTTTTCCCCATAAAACAGTAGCAGGCAAGGGTCAGATGGATGCAGCCAAAATGGGAGAGAATCTCTTACTGCCAGAAGTCCAGAACTTCCTGTATCTTTATGGAACATAAGTAGGAGACAGAGAATTGGTGGGACTAGGAATGAGTGAGGTAACGTGGAAAAAGTGCATGAGCCAAGGCTTCTTATAAAGAGGTCTTAGTGGAGGCCCCTGGGAAGTGCCTGTTACCAAACACCAAGGCTTCGTGCTATGTCCTGCTGTTTGCCACACAGAGAGCCAATTATTGAGATGATGAATATTGCCAAGGAAGAAGGTTTGAATCAGGGGTGGCAGCTGAGGAGATGGGAGCTCAGTCTGAAATCCACCTTCGCTCTGACAAACTTTAGGGGTTTATACAGGGAGGAAATGTAACAATGTGTAAGAAAACAGGAACTAGAAAAAGGCAAGGAAACCATCATGATGAATGAGGGGTCCTGTATCTCATTGTCTGGATGTGGTGATCTACTGAGTTTCAGTTCTTTGATACTTTTTGAGATGCCTGAGTGACCCTTTCCTGAGGAAGGATCTCCCACAAAACAAAAACAAGTTTCAAGCTGTAAGACCAAAAAGATCAATTTCTGTGTTTATCTAAAAATAACTCTCTATGGGTCTATTGGGTTAGTGTCACTTCCACCAAGACTTTGGATAAACAGGCCTCAGAATGGAGGTGTCTGGACTAGAAATGCATTTGTGCATATGAGCATGACACACACAGAGGGTCCTGAGTCCTTCACTGCAACTCCCTCCAGAAAACGGCAATGAACGTTCTATACAATCAGTCTGGTGGCAAAGCCTGGTAACTGCCTATAGTCAGCCTCAAAATATCAAATGTAGAATTCTGGCCTAGAGTCAGACTCCTCATTAACAGACATTGTTGAATCAATAAATAACCAATAACATCTAGCTGAATGATAACAGTTAGATCCTTTCTAATGGCCATAATGTAAGAGAGAGAAGAAAAATAGTAAATGGGTTTCACTATGAACAAACTTCTTCATACTTTTTCCTGCAAGCGATCCTGAGTTGATTTTACTAGGGCCAGTTTAGATGTTTTAATTAGCTGAAAGAAAATTGTGTCAGCACAAAATAGCAGTAAAGTTATATTAAGACTGTCAATCTGTATTTTGATACTTTCTTCCATGTAACTGGAACAAATGAAGATGAATCATTTAAATGAAAGTTGCCCTGAGGGAGGAACTTCAAACAGTATAATGTGTCTCTAGAGGCATAATTTCTTTTTGAAAATCTACCAGAATTGGATTCAATTTTTTATGTCATTATTGGTGAGATTTTAACTATTATATCTATAATCTATGTTTGGTAGACCTGTTTGATAAATAAATGATGATTGCTTTAAAACAAAAGGAACACTTTTCTTGATTTCATCATCTTCTCTATTCTATTAGTAACTATGAGATATTGGGACAGATGGAATTTAAAATTAAGAATAAGTAAAAATAATGCTGAAATTACTTAGTTTAAAGTAACACAGCCAGATATCCAGCTGTCCCCTGAATACTGACACATTAGCATAATCTGATATACCTCAAAGCATTTGTTTGAGAATTCAAATAGTAACAAGACTGTTAATGAATTTGTATTTTACAAATGCAATCACTCTAGCAAATTTTAGTGAAGTGTGAAATGCCTGAGAAAGCTAAGACTTGGTTCCAAGTTCTTTAGTAATAACAGAAGATAGATTTTTCATACAAGAAAAATAACACAATGGTTGAGAGAATTAAATATTAGAAGTCACAATTGTGTACATTTCTTTGTATGTGGATTGATATACTTAAACACATAAATTTCTGAGGGAATGCAGTCATTGAGAATAATAAATATAAATCACCAGTAACAATCTTAAATTGGTTAATGTTTTCTAAATCTTGAGTACATGCATAATACATAAATATATTTAGAACATTCTGTCATTAGGGCTTTGGCTTCTTCTAGGAAGTTAAGGAAACAGATTGCTTTACTGTTATCTTTCCTCCATTTACATATTCTTTCCTTCAAGTTGTTTTTAATTAAATGTTTTTAATCAACCATATTTCATTTTGTGAAAATCTTACCCATTCTTAATGAATTTTGGTCAAAGATGACAATCTTCTTCTGATATATATGTAGAAGGTTACAATGTATTGAATTTGCTTCATCCATTGAAAGCTCATCAAAGTTTTCATCTGAAAACTACTTGAAAGGTATATTTAAAAAATTATTTCTGTAGACATGTATGTATATGTGTATGTATACATGTATGTATATACATATGTATTCAATAAAGATATCTTATCTAAAACTTGTTCTGCCATTTTTCTTCCCTAACAGCTTTCCTTCTGCTTTGTTTCCCTCTCTGGTTAAAAAGGATGACTTTCATCTAAGTATCCACGATTGGTGATATCACCAAAAAAAAAAAATGTATTATTATGTACTCAGATGTCCATATTTTAAATAGGATTTAACATGTACATTAATTTGTATTACTTAGAAATCCTCTAATGAATATTTTTTCTATTCATGTAATAAAAGTTATTTCTAAAGAATTTTTAAAATAAATGTAGAAAAAAAATATATATATATATTTTTTTCCATCATAATGATGGCAGCGTTGGCCTGTCTGGAGTGGCTGCTGTGGGGATACCACCTGCAGTGGGGGAGGTGTGGCCAGGGCTGCACACTCTATGGAGCCAGTGAGGACAAGGAACAGGTGATCTCAGTGGCAGCCCACACCCTACTGAGTTGGCAGGGTGGGAGCCTGAGCTGCTGGGCATAGCTGCAGCCTCCCAGCTGTGACTCCAGACCTGGGCATCCCTGCACTCTCGGGGCCCATGAAGCTCTCTGCCCCACAGGCTCAGAATTGCCTCCTCCTGCTTCCTGGCCTCTCCCCACTCCTGGCATCTGCTCCAGTGCAGAGCAAAGTTTTAGGCAGGACTGGGCACTGTTGTGACCCAGCTAGGTGTGTGTGTGCTCAGGGAAGCCCTGACATGCCAGCCACACCTCCCCACCCCCGGCCCACTGCCTTGGCTTCCTCTAAAATTTTGAGTGCTAATGAGCTCCGGGAGGGAGGCTGGGGTGGGGGTGGTCAGGGCAGACCTGTGTGTGCCCCTCAGCATGGATAGCCTGGGCACCACGGATGGCATATTGATAGCCACAAGAGGCAGACAGGTTCCTAGGTGGGAAGGGGAAGGTCCCTGATGAAACTCCACATTCAAGCCAGGGACAGCCTAAAGCCTGGGGGTTAGACTGCCAGTTCTGGGTGGAGTCCATGACCCAGATTGAGAACTTCATTGATGCATTTTGGGCAATGGGATGATGCTTTTTCCAGGCCCACCCATGGCTACTCATGGACCAATCAGCATGGACTTCCTCTACTCTGAGCACATAAAACCCAGACTCAGCCAGAAACACGCTCATGGGGACAATCTGCCTGTAGAAAGAAACTATCCACTTAAATTCTCCTGAGAGCTGTTCTGTCACTCAAGAAAGCTCCTCTCCACCTTGCTCACCCTTAAGTTGTCAGAGTAACTTCATTCTTCCTGGACATGGGACAAAAACTCAGGACTTGATAAATGGCAGGAGCAAAAGGAGCCATAACACATTCCTTGTAGGCTCACTGAGCTACAGGCAGTGACAAACTCCTGGACTGTGGAAGTGAAGAGTGGCAACCCTTCTGGGGGCCGAGATTTTTGAGTTCTCTAAGCCAGAACTGCTGTAACACTATAGCACTCTCACCCTCTATTGGCACTGGGCAGCTGCCCCATGTGATGGGAAGTAGTGGCAGGGCTGGGCCAGCCTAGGTGCTGCTGGCCAAATCAGGGTGGCAGGATCAAAGGAGCTATAACACAAACGGACTGAAACATGCCCCCTGCTCTCTGCACTGTGGGTAGCAAGAAGGAGAAAAGAGCTATGGTGTTTTGCGGGGTCCAGACCTTGGGTTTCCCAAGTCTGGGCTGTGACACACCGTAACACCCTCTTTGGGGTTCTACCTTTCCTGGCATCTCCAACCGTTGGGTGCCACCACATTCCCCTATGCCTACAGCAGAAGCCACTTGTGGTATGCCTGGTCTAGCTGCAACCTTGCACAGAGGCAGCACCTGTGCTGGCACCTGGAGCTGCCCACTCTGCCAGTGGCTGGACCTTGCACTCACTTGCTCACACACCCCTTGCTACTCCACACCTGGCTCACCTTTGACAGGCATGGGATCCATGCCAGTAGTGCTAGCTGAGTGCAACCTGCTAGGCTGAGTGAGAAGAATGAGGTCAGCAGGCATGAGCAAAACTCAAGCAGAGGAGCTACCAGCCACAGAGGTTTCCAGATGGTGAAGTAATACCCTAAGGATCCTGTGACAGTAATGGCGTTTGACAGAAACTTTTCCTTGATAAACTTAGTGTGAAGATTTGTGATTAAAAGTTATTGTTTAAAGTCACTGCTGCCTCTATTTTCCTCAGTGATTTCAGTGGAATAAAAATAAATAAGAACAGAAAAATAAGGCTTTATTTTTAACAAAACTGTGGAAGAGTCATTGCCAAATAGAGTGAAATATGAGTGAAATTGAGGGAAGATACTTAAGATTTAAATAATTACAGATTCTTGTAAGTTTGTGGCTTTTTCCCCCTGAGTTTTCTCTTCTGTTGTATTGGTCTGTGTGTCTGTTTTTGTACCAGTGCCACATTGTTTTGGTTACTGTAGCCTTATATTATAGTTAGAAGTCTGGTAATGTAATGATTGCAGCTTTCTTGTCTTTGCTTAGGATTGTTTTGCTTATTTTGGCTATTTTTTGGTTCCATATGAATTTTTTTATTGCATTTTAGGTTTTGGGGTACACATGAAGAACATGTAAGATTGTTGCATAGGTACACACATGGCAGTGATTTGATGCCTTCCTCCCCATCACCAATATCTGGCATTTCTCCCCATGCTATCTCTCCCCAACTCTCCACCCCCGCTGTCCCTCCCTTATTTCCCCCTGACAGACCCCAGTGAGTGATGCTCTCCTCCCTGTGTCCATGTGTTCTCATTGTTCAACACCCACCTATGAGTGGGAAGTTGCGGTGTTTGATTTTCTTTTCTTGCATCAGTTTGCTGAGAATTATGGTTTCCAGGTTCACCCACGTCCCTACAAAGGACACGAACTCATCATTTTTTATGGCTGCATAGTATTCCATGGTGTATATGTGCCACATTTTCCCTGTCCAGTCTATCATCGATGGGCATTTGGATTGCTTCCAGGTTTTTGCTATTGTATACAGTGCTGCAATGAACATTCGTTTGCATGTGTGCTTATAGTAGAATGATTTATAATCCTTTGGATATATACCTAGTAATGGGATCGCTGGATCAAATGGAATTTCTATTTCTAGGTCCTTGAGGAATCACCACACTGTCTTCCACAATGGTTGAACTAATTTACACTCCCACCAACAGTGTAAAAGTGTTCCTATTTCTCCACATCCTCTCCAGCATCTGTTGTCTCC
>CAUYLG010023724.1:0-14580 GCA_963573385.1 Cacajao melanocephalus | reverse complement strand
ACAGATTTGCCATGTAAGTGTATTTAATGACATTGATAATGATCACTTACGTCTCTGAAGAAAATGTTAATGCTCTGCAAAGAAAGAAGGTGTTGGGGAAACTGGCTAGACATGTGCAGAAAGCTGAAACTGGACCCCTTTCTGACACCTTACACTAAAATTAACTCCAGATGGATTAAAGACTTAAACATAAGACCTAACACCATAAAAACTCTAGAAGAAAACCTAGGCAAAACCGTTCAGGACGTAGGCATAGGCAAGGATTTCATGACTAAAACACCAAAAGCATTGGCAGCAAAAGCCAAAATAGACAAATGGGACCTAATTAAACTCCAGAGCTTCTGCACAGCAAAAGAAACACTTATTAGAGTGAATCGGCAACCAACAGAATGGGAAAAAAATTTTGCAATCTACCCATCTGACAAAGGGGTAATACCCAGAATCTACAAAGAACTAAAACAGATTTACAAGAAAAAAACAAGCCCATTCAAAAGTGGGCGAAGGATATGAACAGACATTTTACAAAAGAAGACATATGAGGCCAACAAACATATGAAAAAATGCTCATCATCACTGGTCATTAGAGAAATACAAATCAAAACTACATTGAGATACCATCTCATGCCAGTTAGAATGGTGATCATTAAAAACTCTGGAGACAACAGATGCTGGAGAGGATGTGGAGAAATAGGATCAATTTTACATTCTTGGTGGGAGTATAAATTAGTTCAACCATTGTGGAAGACAGTATGGCGATTCCTCAAGGACCTAGAAATAGAAATTCCATTTGACCCAGCAATCCCATTACTGGGTATATATCCCAAGGATTATAAATCGTTCTATTATTAGGACACATGCACACAAATGTTCATTGCAGCACTGTTTACAATAGCAAAGACTTGGAACCAACCCAAATGCCCATTGATGATAGACTGGACAGGGGAAATGTGGCACTTATACACCATGGAATACTGTGCAGCCATAAAGAAACGAGTTTATGTCCTTTGTAGGGACATGGATGAACTTGGAAACCATCATTCTCAGCAAACTGATACAAGAACAGAAAATCAAACACTGCATGTTCTCACTCATAGGCGAGTGTTGAACAATGAGAACACAAGGACAAGGGAGGGGAGTATCACACACGGGGGTCTCGGGGGGGTAACTAGCGGAGGGACCGTGGGGTTTGGGGAGTTGGGGAGGGATAACATAGGGATAAATGGCAGATATAGGTGATGGGGAGGAAGGCAGCAAACCACATTGCCATGTACGTACCTATGCAACAATCTTGCATGTTCTTCACATGTGCCCGCAAACCTAAAACGCAATAAAATATATATTAAAAAAAAAAAGAAGTTACTTCTTTTACAGGTTTTTTTTTTTTGTTATTGATACATGACAAAGAAAATGTCTTTAAGACATAGATCCAAAGTTGCTTTCTGTAATGGAAAAAATAATATAATTGAAAAACGTCATTAGCGAGGATTCTCTACAAACTTCTCCAATATGAATTTGCCTAGGGATGCCTGGTCTGTAAAGCCTTCAAGAAACATAATTGAATTTGAAAAAAAAAAAAACTCTTCAAGCAAGTTCTTTTTTCATGAGTAGGGCTTCAGCAGTAGCTGGTGATGTACTGAGGATATATTTCAGAATTGGTCTGGAATCAGTAGACTTTTGATTCCTTAGACATAAAAACACAATTTATAGGATTTCAATGTAGTTAGTAATTTCATTGACCAAAAAAATTAACAGGGATGAAGACAGCTTTATTATTCACATCTGTCAAAAACTCTTGTCCTCCTTGTTATTTTGAACAAGAACATGAAACGAAATTAAAATATCTATTTTAATTCTTGGGGTATGACTTGTATATTGGTTGAATTTTCTTGTGAACTGAATTATCTCGTTTTTCTTTGTTGTTAGAACCCTCATTAGAGCTTTTTCTAAAGTAGCAAATAGTTGATTTTTGATAGAATGCCTTAAGGTTATTGGAGTGATTCTACTGGATATCATTATTTGGTGCGATATTCATAAAAAGTATAAGTAGTTTGAGTATTTTTATATGTTTCAGGTGTGTCCAGAAAGCTTTCAGTTTTAATTGGATCCTTGTCAATGATATCGTCTGATTAGCCATTTTTCTGAATACTTAGTTCTGGAGAAAAGAGCAGGTTTGTTCGCTTTGAATACAAGATGAAGATACTGGTGGTTTGGCTGTTAGTAATGAAACTGAAAATATCGTATGCAGATTTTTAAATTATTTCTCAGACTAATAAAATTTTTGGTTTACAGACTTTTTCATTCATTAATGGTTTTGGAGAAGATAATTGGAAATTCTGCATTTCTTCTTATTTTGAAGGACAGACTCACATATGACTCTTACTCTTCCGATACCTTCCTGGAGATGGTTAGTTGATTTCATTTATAGTCATCTTAAAAATGTGTGGTTATATTGTTCTTGAATTAGAAAAGAGTATAAGCTTAATGAAAAGAGACATTGAAATATAATTTTTTTGCACATTTGAATTTGTATCACTTAATATAAATTACCTGTATGTTTGTCTTTTCTATAAATATTTCAAAGTCTGTGAAATATATAGTGTTTTAGAACACTATTAAGATGTTAGTAAGGCAACTGGGCATTATAATTAGTTGTTTTGCTTGGCTTTAATTAGAAACCCCTTGATATTTAAATTTTTCTAAGACCTTAATCCGTTCTTGCTGAACTTGAATTTGAATGGTCTTTTGGTTTCAGGATGAGTCCATGGAGTGTTAAGTAAAATTTAAAAATTACTGTTCATTTTTATAGGATTTGAAACAAAAATCACAGGATTCTCTGCCACAAAAAAATATTATAAGGCTGAGTTCGGAGCCAAGGTAAATTCATAATTTCTTATAAATGTTTATCACTTTTCTGACTTAATATTTTTGGTTTTTGTGGTTCTGGTCTTTAGTTAGCATATATTTTAAGGCAGTATTCCATTTAATTAATTTAGTAATTTAAAAACTCCTAAAAATATGGATTTTCTTCCATGACTGTGTTATGTTCAGTACTAATAGCTAACACAGTGCTTAGTACATTGCTGAATAAACTATTATAACATTAATATTTCTCACTGATATAAGGTACAGAATGATAAATATGTAGCTTATAAAACATTTTCTTATCTCTGTAATATTAATTTTAGATTATATTCTTTCTTGATTAACCTTTCTTCTACCTACGTTGTTTTCATTTCTAAATGAAAGAAGAAACTTTATTATTATTAGAAAATCAAGGTTTCTACTGTAAATTGTTCATTAGATAACTGTCATTTTGCTGGTCAAACAGCCTTGTTTTAGCACTATTGATTTATGCTAAAGTAAATGGGAAGGGTATTCAATGACCTTAAACTAGGGCATTTATTGGTGGCTACCAAATAATTATAAAGAAATGTGTTATGTTTTATTGGTATTTCTTTAAACAGCAAGGTATCTGTTTTTAATGACCAAATATCTGTTGATCATTACCCAGTGGACCCAAGCACACAGTATTTATTTTTAACTGTCAGAATTGACATATGTAGTACCACCTCTTATAAATTATAGAATAAAACAGTAATTTCAGAGAGTAATTCATTATTTTAACTTAATATATTTAAATTATTTAAAAATAAATGGAATGAAAGTATAGAGAATTTCCAGTTGCTGGTAGAGATTTTTGTTAAGCATAGATTAAAGCCTTAGTTGTCTAAGTTTCTTTCGTAAGTAGAGACATAAGATATATACAGCTTATTCCTTAGAACAAGATAATAAGTTTTTTTTTTTAAGTAATACTAATGTTCTCTGTAACACTGCAGAAGACTTAGGAGCTTTCAGATTGCCAAGTCATCGTTAGGATGAAAGGATAATGAGACCGAAAGAAATATTACTTATAAAATTACAAAATGTCTTCTTTGTCTTAAAATAAGTAATGTTTTGATGCATTTGAGGTTATATGCCTGTTCCTTAAATATTGTGTTCCTAGTAAACTCTGATATTAGTAAATCTATTTGGCTTTAGGCATAGTTCTCTCATCTATTAACTTTTCTTTCTTTTTATGTTTTGGTGGAGGAAGAGCTTTGTTTTTGCTGGTTATAAGTATAATATACACTGCAGTAAGTGATTTGTGCCCCATTTCTACCCCACTGGTCTCCCTGTGGGTGCTTTTATGGTGGGTGGGTTGAGACAGGGCTGGACCTAATAGGTCAAAGAGAATTTGAGGAAGGAGAATCTCTCTCCTTCCTTTACTGTCTTAGCCTTAGCAAGCAGTAATTGATAATTTAGCCTTACTCATGCCAGAAGAAGAAAGTTAGGAAATATAGTATATTAATGAAAGAGAAAAATACAGGCTGGGCATGGTGGCTCACGCCTATAATCCCAGCACTTTAGGAGGCCGAGACCGGTGGATCATGAGGTCAGGAGTTCAAGACCAGCCTGGCCAACATGTTGAAAACCCATTTCTACTAAAAATACCCCCGCAAAAAAAAAAATTAGCTGGGCTTGGTGGCAGTCACCTGTAATCCCAGCTACCCAGGAGGCTGAGGCAGAAAATTGTTTAAACCCGGGAGGTGAAGGTTGCAGTAAGCTGAGATCATGCTACTGTACTCCAGCCTGGGCTACAGAGTGAGACTCCATCTCAAAAAAAAGAAAAGAAAAGAGAGAAAAATCGTTTTAAGCTTTCATATTGGGGAGTTTTAGTTACAGGTAAACACAATTGGAATTTTGGGGGCTATTAGTAAAATGATTGCTTTTTGATATTTTTAAATAGTTTTTATTTAAGTGGTATAGTGTTTATCTTTTTATTACTTGTTTACAATTCTTTTCTATCAAAAATAGACTCTCCTATTTCTGTAGGTTGGTAAATTCACAATACTTCTGATTGGCAGATTCTTATTTTTATGCTTATCATCCATTTCATATGTTACGGCTTCTTAGATTTTTAGTTTTAAAATCTATATTTTACTTGTGGGCTGCAAATTATTTTAGTTACCGATCTCTCAGTAAAAATTGGTGAATAATGAAGAAATGACAGTCCTTTAAAATGGAAGAATTTGATAGTTTTATTTAGCAGGAACTGAGAATAAAATAATTGCCCTTTTCAGTTTTTAAATTGGAAGTTTTTGTTGCTATGAGTATTTGTCATATTCTTCATGAGTCTTCTTTAATGTTCTTAGGCTTGGCTTTATTTTAGTTGTAGCCACAGTTCCTTTCTGAGTAACAAATTATGTATCTAAATAAGCCATGCATTCTCAATGTGGAAGATAATTTTTCCAAGAGAGTGAAAATTGGTTTTTGAGGATTTGAAGAAAATCTTATTCTTTTTAATATATAAAGCACAGATACAGTACATAACAGGTAAACAATTTGTGTGTGGCATTAAAATTGTATGTGGATGAGTAGCAAATAAATATCTAAAAAGAGTCCTTAGGGAGGTGATAAGGTAAAAAAGATTGAGAAATACTAACTTAAACCCATAATATAAATAAGACACATAAATAAATTCGATCATACCGTTGGCGACATTAGTCATAGCAATAAACCTAACATAATTTAATTTGTAAGTATTTAAAAAGCAGTCCATGATCTGCTTAAAGTGATATTGGTATATTTTGATATGCCTAATTTAGTTCACACAGTTATGTAAGCTATATCATATGTGAATTCATAGTTTTTATATAGAAAAGAGATACTTCAGAATAGTAGTATCTGTTGGCCTAAAAAGTAGGCCTCCCATAACCCATTGCCATTGGCTTGTTGAATGGTTCTCCCTGGATGACCTCCCAGCACCTCTAATATAATATCCTCTGATTTTCCCCATAGGCTTTCCTTTTGGATGCCAGTCTTGATTAAGAGCACTGTTATCTTTTTAGTTATCTAGGTTCTGAAATTCCAGAACCCACTTTGACCCCTACCTTTTATTATTTCTTAAATTTCATCAGTTGGAGAGTCTTTTTCTTCTCATCTGTGAACGACATCTCTCTTTTCCTGTTACTTTTTGGTTCTAAGCCATACTTCATGCTTGAATTACTTTAATGGCTTCTTACCCTTTTGTCTTCAATTTCTCTTTATTCATGTATTAAAGTTATCAGAGGAATCCAGCAAAAAACAGAGCTCTGAGAAAATCACTTCTAAATTAAGCATTCTCCAGGGATGACTTCTTACCTATTGAGGAATGTCTGACCTGATGGTCAAATGTTTTAGTAGACTACTGCATAACAAACTACTCCAAAACTTACTGTCTTAAATAAAGTTTATTGTATTTCCCATGGTTCTTTAGAACTTCCGGGCAGTTGTTGCTTGAGGTCTCTCATACCATTGCAGGCAATTGGTGATTGAGACTGGAGTTCACCAAAGGTTTGACTGGTTTCAGTGTGCAGGAGGGCTCATTCTCATTACTGAAAGTTACTGCTCCCTGTTGGCTAAGGGTTCACTTGGAGCTGTTAGCTGCCAATGCTTACACCTGGCCTCTCCATATGACTTGGGCTTCTCTAACCATGGTGGCTAGTTCCAAGAGGGAGTATCTGTCTTAAGATTAAAAGTCTCAACCCTGAGTTTTCTGGGTACAAACTGCAAGACTTCTTAAGACATAGCTTTGGAAGTCCTAGAAGGCCATTTTCACTACATTTTATTGTCAAGGAAGTCATTAAGGTTAGTCAAGATTCAAGGGAAGGGAAATTACTCTCCGTTTCTTGATGTGAGGAGCATGTATAGGAAGCAAAGGGAATGATGACAGTCATTTTTGAAGGCTAGCTATCACAGCTCACCCCAGGCTACGTCAATTCATATACTGTTCATGTACAGAGTAAACTCAGCCACCTCCCAGGATGCCCAAAGTCCCATCCCATTATGCTGCTAGCTCCAAATTTCTATCTAGATCAGGCCAAAATGGGTCACTCATATAGCTGGCAGTTAATGCTGGCTTATTTCTTCCAATATAATTATTTGAAGTTAATCACACTAGATTGTAAACTCCTTGAGGGTAGGAATTATTTCTTTGATTATTTCTACCATCATGCCTGTGGTATTATATACAACATAGTAAGAATAATACAGATTCATTGAAATACATTTAAATATTGACTGAAGAGAATATTAAGCTTCAGACACCAGATATGGATAGAACATAATTCACATTCTATGCAAAAATGTGGCAACCTGGTATATATTCTCCCCAGGTAGTTCATTGGTCTAATATTTGGAGGTTGGGTGCCAGAGTGCTTCAAAGTAAACTTTAAGTACTACTAAAAATAAACAGTAATTCAGTAAAGTTTGGAATTTGTATAACTGCCCCATTTGAGATTTTAGTTTTATACCATGAGACCTGAAAAATTTCAGAATGCATCTCAGTGTCATTTCATTCTTATAGAGTTAACTTCATTGAGATTTGATTTTGGGGTGGGGGGTGTTCAGAATGAATGGATATAAAAGATAGTTCCAAATAGTTGAATGAATTGGCCTTATCAGATTGGTTTTTATTTGTAAGACTTCTTATTGTGATCGACATAGCCCAATTCTACATTTTGTATTTTTAATATTGTTATTGTAGACAATTCTCCTGGCAGTAATTATCTGTTAGTTTAATTGGATTCAAGGCTTTAGGTGAGTTCTTACCATGTTATCAACATATTTTTGTACTAAGTAAGAATGTGTCTGAGAAATTATGTAATATCTCTAACCAGTTTTTTACACATAAGTTTTAAATGAAGAAGCCAAGCTCACAATCTTATTTTTATTGTTTGGAAATGGAATTTCTAGGAAAATAGAATTCTAACTATTCTGATTGTGGCAGCATTACTTAATGAAGGCATTTGGAGCTTAAGGGCAGAAGTGAGATTCCATGAATTGAACCAAAGTGGCTCTAGTCTGAGAAGTGAGTCTGGCGAAAGAGCTGTCAGTGTCCAGAGGGAGCGTACTTTGTGCTCAACTGGGGAGGAGATGGAAGAGTGTTAGCTACAATAATTAGTCCAGGAACTGTCCTTAACAGCTCATGAATTATGATGGTTTAAGCTTAAATCTTGACATATACTAGAAAAATAGTGTATACAAATGTCTTTCCATTAGTTAACAGAAAAACGAGTGTATAAAGTCAGTAAGATTAAAGGTTTTTTCCTTTGAAAATGGTTGGCTGTATTTTTTAATTATCCTAAAAGAATTCAAGGCAATAATAGAATTCAGGATTGACACCCTGGCCCCTCTACAGCTTCTATTATTTTGAGAAAAGCTTAGATAGCCTCACCTTTTAAGTAAAGCTGCTTTGAACTTTTCTTTTGATGAGGGAATTAGTAACTGATGGTCCTAGAGACTCTAAAAACATAAAAACTAAGCTATTCTGTATTCTAGTCTAGTTTAGGTATATCTGGGCATTAATAGCACAGTGTTTATGAATTTTATTGGATTTGAAGGATGAGTTCGTAAACTGTCCTCTGAGATGCTTTTCTGTTTAAGTATAATTGCTTGTAAAAAGTATTTGTATGTTTTTACCTATGTTCCATCTCTGTTATGTGTTGTTAACTTTGATTTTTATTGAGGTATAGGTTGGCTAGTTCTCTGATTACCCAGAAGCATTTTTCATCTTGTCTGTAGTCTGCTGGGGTATTTTCAGAAATGATGCCTTACCCAAAAGACTGAATGGAATATGGTATATTATGTAAATAACCAAAAGTTTCTGAAGGAACTTAAGGTACCTGCAAGATGCTACATTAGTTAATTTAAATGTTAAAAATTCTTTGCATTGACTAGTGGTTGATACTAGTGTTGGAGCAGTCATGGCTAGGTAGCAAGACAAAATAATCTTATATGGTGTTTGCCATCCTAAGTCAGTTGTCACAGGCTTACATTTTGCCTAATTTTTCAGGAAAATATAAAGGTCTCTTGGGGAGGAAATGAGGAGAAAAGGCTCCATCTTTGTTCCAGTTCTCCCCACCTTTAGCATTTCTATTTATTTGATGACATCAGGAATGATGAGTATTAATTCCTGAAATACATTTTAACCTCACATTGACTTAAATGAAATAACATCTATTACATTAAAAAAAATAGTTGGCACTTGCAGTTTACTTGATGGCTGACTAGGGACCTTGACTCTCACTTTCCCATTAACACTCATATGAAAACGTAGATGATGATGAACAATTGCAGAAATACGAACACCTTGGCTTGACAGTCAATAAGTTGTCCACAAACTACAAAGCTGATAGAACTGGACTGAAAAATGCATTTACTTGCTGATGAATGATAAGCAGTTAGAAATAACAGCAACCTGCATGTCTTTTAAAACAAGTATGGAGAATGATTTCTTTTTTATAATGTCTGCCAAGGCTTTGAAATTATGGCATTATATCAACTAGAAAAGTAAACAAATATTTTTCTACTGGAAGAGTGCTAATTTTGAGGCTATTAAGAAGTTAGGTAGCTGTTCTTTTTTTTTCCTTCCTCCCTGTCTAAGGTCTCTGTTGACCAATCCTCATTTAAGTGACCAACTATATCAACTGATGTTCTTCATTCCTTTTCTATGCCCATGGCAACGTGGTCTTGTAGTGAGTGGGCTGTTAGCTGTCAGGCCAATGCACTTCCCTCCCTCCAGTCTTTCAGATGTGTGATTATCATGACTCAGTTATTTATTCCTAAACAAGTTGTTCTTGTTATTTTTTTCTCATAATCCATTTTATTAAGCTGATAAATTACGTAAATACACTTTTTTTTATGAAGTTGAGGGCTTTGGAAATATTCAACAAAGGTGAGTTACTAATAAATATTGGTGACATGACTGTAAAAGATTTGGGAAGAAATCATAAAAATGTAGAAGCAGCCTGCACTCAGATTTTCTTAATATTTTTAAATTTAAAATCTTGCTGTAATTTAGAGAAACCTAAGCTTGGGACCATAGAAGATTATCATATGTTTGGTTATGCAGAAAATATGACAAAGAACTCCAGTTACTGGTTCCATAGTCAAAGCAAAGGTTTTGCTTTTACACAAGTAGATTCGAATATGATACACATATGTATTTCATGGTAAATTAAAATATTAGGAATAACACATATATATCATAATGATTTTCTCCCTTAACTTTTATTTTCAGGTCAACTTTAACTCTTTCTGTTAATAGATCTATGCCAGCCTTGATCACATTGATGAAAGGGCTTCCACTGTGTCTGTATTTTGTAATCAATTTGGAGACTAAATCTGCCAGAAATAAAGTAGGCAGGAACAAGGGAACTTATGATAGGTCATTGACTAGGAAAGCTGTTGGTAGTGGCATGGGCCGGAAGAATGCTGTAATATTCTTTGTTGAAGAAAGAAGCCTTCCCTTTGTTCAGAATCTGAGCTGGTATAGATGACTGAATACCAGTCAGGCACAACCACCTTGGATATTAACCTTTTGGAAACTTGTAGTCATGCTGGATCTATGCATGCAAACCTATTATTCACTCACTCTTTTCTCCATCACTGAATCCTCATTACATCCTTCGTAGTATTGTTAACAAATTGGCCATGTCATTTATTCCTTATTGTCTGTCTCTCCTAAAATAGCAGCACCATGAGGGCAGAGAGCTTGTTTGCTTTGGCATCCTCTGGCAAATACCTGGCACACAGTAGGTCTTCAACAAATATTTGTCAAATAAGCTAACTCTATGTAAGAGAAGGACTTCAACTAATATTAAAATAAAAAAGACCAAGGGTAGTTAGCAAACACGGAGTCTAGGTTAATATCTACTTCTTTGAGGATAACTGATTAAAAGGTTATCATAGGAGAGCTGTGAAAAAGCTCTACAGAATGATTAAAAAATAGGGTGAAGCATGAAGACTCAGAAGAATAACTTAATGTGTTAAAATGATTTAAATTTATATATTAAAATGATTTAAAAAGGATCTGGAATTCTCAAAAAGTTCGAGTTATGATCTCTAAGAAATATGAAACAAAGTGAAACACTGAAACAAAAAGATGACAAAGAAATGAAAATAAATAAAAATGTTTGGAAGAGGGGAGGAGTGAGATAAGAAGAGATTGTTGGAGGGACAATAACAGACCATCTTTGCTAGTGATACTGAAGAGTAAAGCTGACACTGAAAGAGGGCATTGATGTGGAAAAAAAAGTCCATAAGATACTTTTTTTTTTTTTTTTGAGGTGGAATTTCACTCTTGTTACCCAGGCTGGAGTGCAATGGCTCAATCTTGGCTCACTGCAACCTCCACCTCCTGGGTTCAAGCAATTCTCCTGCCTCAGCCTCCCGAGTAGCTGGGACTACAGGCATGTGCCACCATGCCCAGCTAATTTTTGTATTTGTAGTAGAGACAGTTTCACCATGTTGACCAGGATGGTCTCGATCTCTTGACCTTGTGATCCACCCGCCTCGGCCTCCCAAAGTGCTGGGATTATAGGCGTTAGCCACCGCGCCTGGCCTAAGATACTTTTTAAGAACGTAGACAAAAGGAAGACAAATGCAAACCTGAGAAGGAAGGTGATGATAGGTATGGAGGACAAGATTCCAACAAAAGAATTAAAGAACTTTAGGGAAAAAATACAGCAGAGGCAATGATCAAAGATATAATTGATGAAAAGTTTTCTGAGCTGAAAAAGCCTCCCTTTATAGATGAAGATGGCTAAGTGCTGGGTAATAAAATTGAAAAAAGAGTCACCCCCAGTACAGCATGGTAACTTAGTTCAATTAAAAGGAAAAAGGACATATTAAAAAAGTGCCAGGCAGAAAGAATATATTGTGTAATATGGAACAAACACTAGACTGACTTAGACAGGAAGACTATGACATTTTGAAATAACTTTATACTCAGTTATCTTTTGTATATGAAGGTAGTAGAGAGACATTTTCAAATATGAAAACACTTATAAAACATATCTCAGGCATACTTCCCATACTTTAAAAAAGAAATTTTAAACATTTCTTGATGAAGTCAATTTAGCTGACTTATAGATGAATCAAAATTAATAATTAAAAATGAATTAAAAAGGCATTGGAAACAATTAGACATAGTGAAATCTAAATCATTGTTGTCGATTTTATTGTCAAACTAACTGTAGAAATGTCTGTTTAGTTTTGATAGAATTTACTAACAGCACTGTAGATCTGTGGCTTTAGGTTATGTTAATGCCAGAAAGAGGTGGAGAGGCAGGAGCATATAGGAGATCCTAAATAATCATTTCTCATCAAGAAGATTTAAAAAATACAAGCTTCTGGTGAGAGCGATATTTCCTATTCCATTGTACTGTGAGTGCACTGTTAACTCTTCAAATACCTGTCTCGGCTGAGAAAAGTCTCCTAAGTTCTAGACCCACAGACCAAGTACATAGATCTCTGGGGTGGCCCATTAGCAGCTCCATTTCCTTTTTTTTTTTTTTTACTTTAGGTTCTGGGGGTACATGTGCAGATCATGCAGGATTGTTGCATAGGTACATACATGGCAAGGTGGTTTGCTAGCAGCTGCTTTTCCCTGCTTTAACCTGTTCTGTGGTCCCAAGCTCTTTCAATTTTAGAGTGACCAGATATGACAGTTTTTCACTATCAGCCTCTTTTACTCTCAAAAGTGCATTAGTTTGGACAGTAAATTATGGGGCTACCCTGATCATCTCTGTCTTCCTAGTATCCAAACACTTGCTAGATCTTTTCATTCTATTTTTTAAATGTATCTCAAATTTGTCCACTTCCTCTTCATCTTCAGTGCTACTACCCTGCTTCAGACTACTACCATCCCTCCCCTGGGTGACAGTGACAACCCTGTGACAGATGTCCCTGCCTCACACATTTGTTGGAGGAGTTAAATATGGTTATGTGTATGAACTTCGTAGTATGAGACCTAGCACTTAACAGGCCCTTAATGGATGTTAGCAATGATATTGTAACTTAGCTCAAAACCCTTCTTTTTTCCATTACCCTAAGGCTAAACTCTAGACTCTTTAACATGGCTTGTGTGCCTGCATTTTTGTCTCTCTAGCATCATCTCACATCACCTCAGTGTGTACTATGTGCTCCAGCCCCACAATGACTCTATTCAGAGCACAACAATTCAGAGAACTATGAATTCTCTGACACTCCACTTTCTGTTGTACTAACTCTACATCGTTACTGCCTGGTATGGGGTGGTGGACAAAAAGCAAAAGAACCAAACCCCAACAAAAAAACTCTGACCTTGGCCAGGCATGGTGGCTCACGCCTGTAATCCCAGTACTTTGGGAGGCCGAGGTAGGTGGATCACCTGACGTCAGGAGTTTGAGATCAGCCTGGCCAACATGGTGAAACCCTGTCTCTACTGAAAATACAAAAATTAGTCAGGCATGGTGTCAGGCACCTGTAATCTCAGCTACTTGGGAGACTGAGACAGGAGAATTGCTTGAACCCTGGAGGTGGAGGTTATAGTGAGCCAAGATCACACCACTGTACTCCAGCCTGAGCAAGAGAGTGAGACTCTGTTTCAAAAAAAAAAAAAACACAAAAAGCAAAAGCAAAACCAAAAAAACCTGACCTCGCCTCCAGATGCACCTGAGTGTGCAAACATACAGACATGCACATGCACACATACACCATTTGCCTGATAAATTTCTGATTGTCTTTTAGGACTCAGATGTTACATTCTCTGGAAACTTGGTTGAGATCCTTGAGTCAGGGCTGGGTGTTGTTCTCATATGCCTTCACGGGACTGTGTTTACCCACTGACCACATGCATAATAGTCCTCTGAAGAAACTTGCTATAAACTTCTTGCAGGTATGGGTTGGTCTTCTTCATTGTTCCAAAATGGTGCCTAGCAAATCTTTAAGGAAAATTACCTAATGCCAGGAGCATTTGAGCTAGGAATTGCACTGGAGGAACGCTGTCCTACAGAAATAATCAGATATGGAAGTGGAGAGAACTGTGGACAAGGATGTGCATCTCAGCTTTGTTTATCATATGAACAAATATTTTTAAAGACTTAAATGTTTATCAGTAATAATGAATTGGTCAAATATTCCACATTCGTAAGTTACACAGAAAAATTTTTTAAAGATACCTGAAGTAGCATTTATTTATTTATTTATTTATTTTTAAATTTTTTTATTTTTGAAAGAAAAAGAGAAGAAAGAAAGTGAGAGTGAAAGAAAGAAAAAAAAGAATGTAAGAGAGAAAGAAAGAGGAAGAGAAAGAGGGAGAGAGAACGGATCCTTGTTCTATTGCCCAGGCTAGAATGCAGTCTAAAAATGGGTATTAAAAACCTCTTTTATGCCAATAATTGTGCTTAACAATGGAGACAGGAAGGAATAAGGGATGAAAATAACAAACAAGCAGCCAACCAGTGTTTTACTGAAACCTGTGAAATGCTATGCAATTGCTGAGGAGTGATTTACTTGCAATTATGTGGTCACTTTTAAAATAGGTGTAATGTGATACTGAGAAAAATATATGTTTTGTGGATTTTGTGGGGAGAGTTCTGTAAATATTTGTTAAGTTTACTTGTTCCAGGTCTGAGTTCAAGTCCTGGATATCCTTGTTAATTTTCTATCTCATTGATCTGTCTAATATTGACGGTATAATGTTAAAGTCTCCCACTATTATTGTGTGCGAGTCTAAGT
>CAUYLG010023723.1:0-12258 GCA_963573385.1 Cacajao melanocephalus | reverse complement strand
AAATCTTCTTTCAAGGTTCTTAGTTTCTTTGCATTGGGTTAGTACATGTTCTTTTAGCTCACAGAAGTTTCTTATTATCCACCTTCTGAAGCCTGATTCTGTCAGTTCATTGCACTCATTCTCCATCATGCCTTGTTCTCTTGCTGTTGAGGAGCTGCAATCCCCTGTAGGAGGAGAGGCATTCTGATTTTGGGTGTTTTCATCCTTTTTGCACTGGTTTCTTCCCATTTTTGTAGATTTATCCACCTGTCGTCTTTGTAATTGCCGACTTTCAGATTGGGTCTGAGTGGACGTCCGGCTTGTTGGTGACGAAGTTTTTTCTGTTTCTTAGTTTTCCTTCAGCAGATGTCCTTTCCCCGCAGAGCTAGGCCTTCCCGGGTTCAGCTGTGCTTACTGTGAAACTGTCAGTCCTCAGCGCTTCCTAAATGCTGTTCTTGTGGGGATGGGACCGGCCGAGCCCGACTCAAAGGGCACCCAGTCGCGTATACTCTGCACTGAGAAGTGCCGTGCCATGCCGGGGCGCTGGCAAAACAGCTGCACCGGCCAAAAGAGTCACGCTGGCGACCTGAGTGGCTCCTCTGTTGGGTAGCTCCCAGTTTGTGGGCAACAGAAATTCATCTGAAAGTGCGACGTCCACTCACTCTCTGCACTTTCACTGGGAGCTACAATCCTAAGCTGTTGTTAATCGGCCATCTTGGATCTCTCTCTCCAGAGAATATCTTAATAGAAACTTCCCAAACTGAAATACAACAAGAAAAGAGTGGGAAAAAAGCCAGAACAGGACCAGGTGTGATGGCTCATGCATGTCATTCCAGCGCTTTGGGAGCCTGAGACAGGAGGATTGCTTGAGTTCGAGACCAACCTGGGAAACATACTGAGACCCTGTCTCTACAAAAAGTAAAAATAAGAAAATAGCCAGGCATGATGACACATGCCTGTGGTCCCAGCTACTTGGGAGGCTAAGCTGGGAGGGTCACTTGAGCCCAGGAGGTCCAGGCTGCAGTGAGCCATGCTTGCACCACTGCACTCCAACCTGGGCAACAGAGAAAGACCTTGTCTCAAAAAAGAAAGAAAGAAAGAAAGAAAGAAAAGAATAAAAGAAAAGAAAAGAAAGGAGAAATGGAGAAAAGAAATATTTGAAGTAGTAATGACTATAAATTTCCCACAATTAATGTTAGACACCAAACTACAGATCCAGGACGATCAGAGAATACTAAGTAGAATTAAAAAAAAAAAAAAACTCTTTACCTAGGTATATCATAATCAAATTGTAGAAACCAAAGACAAAAAGGAAAACCTTGAAAGAAGCTAAGGAGGTGCAGGAAGGTGGGGTGGGGGGGACACTCTACAGGTAGAGGAACAAGGATAAGAATTATATCAGAATTTTTGTCATAAACCATGCAAACAACAAGTGAGCAGAGTGAAGTATTTAAAGTGTTAAAAGAAAAAGAAAGCCACCCTATAAACCTGCATTCCATGAAATTATTCTTCAAAAGTGAAGGAGAAAGTAGGATTTATCCTTGGGATGCAAGGATTACTATAACATATGCAAATCAATCAATGTGATACATCACATCCACAAAATAAAACATAAATAAATACCAAATGATCATCTCCATAGATGCAGAAAAAGATTTGATAATTTCAATGTTTGTTCAGGATTTAAAGAAAAAACTCTCAACAAAACAAGTGCAGAAGGAAATTTCTTCAACATAGGCCATTCATAAAAAGCTCACAGTTAATATAATCAATGAGAAAAAACTGAAAACTTTTAAGAGTTCATACAAGGCAAGGATCCATATTTGCCACTTCTAGTTAACATAGTACTGAAAGAACTAGCAAAAATAGACAAGCACAAGAAATAAAAGGCATCCAAATTGGAAAGGAATGCCAGGCACTATGGCTCACACCTATAATCCCAGCATTTTGGGAGGCTGACATCAGCTGGTCACTTGAACCCAAGAGTTTGAGACCAGCCTAGGCAACATGGTGAAACCCTGTCTCTACAAAAAAATTAGAAAATTAACTGGGCATGGTGGCACATGCCTGTAGTCCCAGCTACTCAGGAGGCTGAAGTAGGAGGATCACTTGAGCCCAGGAGGCAGAGGTTACAGTGAGCCAAGATGATGGCACTATACTCCAGCCTGGGAAACAGCAAGACCTTTTCTCAAAAAATAAACAAATAAAATAAACTAACAAATTGACAAGAAAGAATTAAGTTATCCCTGTTTGTAGATGACATATCTTATATGTAGAAAATCCTAGGGATATCACCAAAAAATGGTTAGAACTAATAAATAAACTCAGTAGACTTGCAGGCTACAAAATCAACATAAAAAGTCAACAGCATTTTTATATATTGACAATGAACTGTCAAAAAAGGAAACCAAGCCATTTATAATAACTGCCCCCCAAAATACATACAAATAAATTTTCCCAAGGAAGTGAAAGATCTGTACATAAACTATATAACATTGATGAAACAAATTAAAGATAACAGAAATAAAGATAGCCTGTGTTCATGAATTAGAAGGATTAATATTGTAAAAATGATAGTACTACCCAAAGCAATCTACAGATTAAATATAATTCCTATCAAAATCCAAAGAATATTCTTCACAGAAATAGAAAAAAATCCTAAAATGCATATGGAACCACAAAAGACCCCAAATAAGCAAAGGAATCTTAAACAAAAAGAACAAAGCAGCAGGTGGATCACCTGAGGTCAGGAGCTGGAGACCAGCCTGACCAACATGGTGAAACCCTGTCTCTGAAAAAAATAAAAAAGAACAAAGCTAGAGGCATGATATTACCTGACATCAAAACATACTACAAAGCTGTAGTAATCAAAATAGCAGGGTATTGACATAAAAACAGACAGACTGAACTGACTAGAGAAACTTGAAATAAATGTATGTATTTACAGTCAATTGATTCTCAACAAAGATGCCAAGAACTCACAATGGAGAAAGGATAATCTCTTCAATAAATGATATTGAAACAACTGTATATACACATGCAAAAGAATGAGGTTAGACTTTATCTCTCACCGTATACAAAAATCAACTCAAAATGGATTAAAGATCTAAATGTAAGAACTGACACTGTAAAGCCCATAGAAGAAAACAAAGGTAAAAAGCTCTTTGATATTGGCCTTGGCAATGAATTTTTGGATATCACACCAAAAGCTCAGGCAACAAAAGTAAAAACAAAACAAACAAGTAGGATCACATCAAACTAAAGAGATTCTTCATAGCAAAGGAAATAAGCAACAAAATGAAAAGGCAGCATATGGATTGGAAGAGAATATTTGCAAATCATGTATCAGATAAGGGCTTAATATCCAAAATATACAAGAAACCCACACAACTTAATAGCAAAAAAAAAAAAAAAAAAAAAAGGGAATAAAAAAAATGGCAAAGGACCTCAATAATTTTCCCTAAGGATACATACAAATGGCCAACAGGTATATGAAAAGGTATTCAACATCACTAATCACCAGAGAAATGCAAATCAAAACCACAATGAAGTATCACTTCATACATATCAGAATGGCTGTGATCGAAAAGACAAGATGCCACCACACCAAGCGTGGTGGCTTACACTTGTAATCCCAACACTTTGGGAGGCTGAGGTGGGAAGATTACTTAAGGGCAGGAGATCAAAACGAGTCTGAGTGATATAGTGAGACCCCATCTCTACAAAAAATAAAAAATAATAATTAGCCAGATGTGGTGGTGTGTACCTGTAGTCACAGCTACTCAGAAAGCTGAGGCAGGAGGATCACTTACACCCAGGAGTTCAAGGTTTCAACGAACTATGATCACACCATTGTACTCTGGCCCTGGTGACAGAGCAGAGCTGTCTCTAAAAATAAAGAAAGGAATAAATAAGTTAGAAGATAAGAGTTGGCAAGGGTGTGGAGAAAAAGGAACCCCTGTATGCTCTTCGTGGGAATGTAAATTGGTATAGCCATTATGGGAAACAGCATAGAGGTTCCTCATAAAAATCAAATATCAAACCACCAGATGATCCAGCGATCGCTCTGCTGCATGTACACCCAAAGGAAGTAAAACCAGTATCTTGTAGCCATATCTGTGTTCCCATGTTCACTGAAGCATCACTCACAATAGCCAAGGTATAGAAACAACCTAAGGGCTCATCAGTGGATGAATGGATAAAGAAATTGCGAGAGAGACATACATGTGAATATTACTAAGCTTTAAAAGAGAAGGATACATGCCATTTGCCACAACATGGATGAACCTGAAGGACATTATGCTAACTGAAATAAATCAGACACAGAAATAAAAATACGAAATCATCTTATTTGTAGGTGGAATCTTAAAAGAAGTCAAATACATAGAAATGGAAAGTAGAAAAGTGGTTACCAGGGGTGAGAGGTGGGAGAAAATCGGGATACATTGGTCAAAGGGTACAAACTTGCAGTTATATAAAACAAATGAGTCTGGATATCTAACAGCTTGCATGAGGACTATAGTTAATAATATTGTCTCCTGAAAATTTGCTAAGAGTAGATTATATGTGCTCTTACTATGTAAAATGTAACTATGCAAAGTGACAGATATGTTCATTTGCTTTACTATAGGAAATCATTTCACTATGTTTGTATATATGAACACATTATGTTGTATACCTGAAATACATACAATAAAAAATAAATAAACATCTTTAGAAAATGAAAATGAAGGAGAATTAAGAACTTTCTCACACAAACAAACAAAAACTGAGGGAATTTGTTGCCAGTAGACCTATATTGTAAGAAGTGTTAAAAGTTCTTCAGAGAGAAGGAAAATGTTATAGTTCTGAAACTTAGAGCTACCTAAAGAAGGGAAGTGTGTTAGATAAAGAATAAATGAAGGCAAAATAAAACCTTAATTTTTCTTATTAATTGACCTAATAGATAACTTCAAAATAATAATAGCAAAAATGTACTGGGTAAATATACTTTACAGATAAGTTAAATGAATGATAGCAATGTGAATACTTCTGTTATAAGGTACCCACACTACCCATGAGGTAGATTTGAGAATGGACTTAAATTGGTTGTTAACTAGCCAGGTGCAGTGGCTTATGCCTGTAATCTCAGCAATTTGGGAGGCCAAAGCAGGAAGACTACATGAGCCCAGGAGTTTGAGACCATCTTGGGCAACATAAGGAGACCCGATCTGTACAAAAATTGTTTTTTAAAAAATTAGCTGGGCGTGGTGATATGCACCTATAATCTCAGCTGCTTGAGGGGCTGAGGTGAGAGAGCTTCCTGAGCCTAGGAATTCAAGACTGCAGTGAGCTATGATTGCACCACTGCATTCAAGTCCAGGTGATAGAGCAAGACCTTATCTCAAAAATAAAGAAAAATTAGCTATAAATTAGTTCCAAAACATCCTGAAAACCCTAAGGAAGCCATTAATTTTTTAAAATAGAGATAGGGTCTCACTGTATTGCCCAGGATGGTCTTGAACTCCTGGGTTCAAGCCATCCTCCTGCCTTAGCCTTCCAAAGTGTTGGAACTGTAGGCATAAGCCACCAAACCCAGCCTAACTTATTTTAAAAAGAAGTATAATTGATATGTTAAGAGATGAGAGAAAATAAAATAATACAAAATGTTCAGTTAAAATCAGAAGACAGAAGGAGAGAAAAATTTTTTAAAAAGAAGTGAAGAACAATTGAATGAAAAACTTAGAAATGTTGTAGATATTAATCCAACTATATAAATAACTACTTCAAATATAAATGGTTCAAATACACCAGTTAAAAGGCAGAGATTCACAGAATAGAAAACAAGACTCAACTACATGTTGTCTACAAGAAATCCGCTTTACATGTAAAGACACAGATAGATAAAGAATAAAGGGATGGATGAAAATGTATAATGCTAACACAAATCAAGAGAATCCTAGAATAGCCACATTAATTCAAAACAAGGCACACTTCAGAACAAAAATTATCAGGGATAAATAGAAGTATAACATAGCAAACAGGTCAATTTCCATGAAAACACACAATTCTTAATATGTGTTCCCCTAACAAGAGATTGTCCAAATGCAGAAGGCAGAAGCTGATAGAATATCTCAAACAACTCAACCATAGTTTAACTCAACCATCAAATAACTGAACTTGACAATTACAGAATATTCATCCACTGACAGCAGACTACACATTCTTTTCAAGTTTACATAGAATATTCAGAAGATAAATCACATTCTGGGCCAAAAAGAGACTTCAAAAAATTTAAAAGAAAAGATATCATGCAAAGTATGCTCTTGCACCACAATGGGTAAAAACCAGAAATCAATAACTGAAAGGTAGCTGGAAGTCTCTCAAAAATTTGGAGATTAAATAAGACACTTCTAAACAATACACAGGTCAAAGTCTCAGAATAAATGAAAAATGTTTTGACCAGGCATGGTGGCTCACACCTATAATCCCAGCACTTTGGGAGGCCAAGGCGGGTGGATCACGAGGTCAAGAGATCAAGACCATCCTGGTCAACATGGTGAAACCCCATTTCTACTAAAAAATACAAAAATTAGCTGGGCATGGTGGCACGCACCTGTAGTCCCAGCTACTCAGGAGGCTGAGGCAGGAGAATTGCTTGAATCCAGGAGGCGGAGGTTGCAGTGAGCCGAGATCGTGCCATTGCATTCCACCCTGGGTAACAAGAGTGAAACTCCATCTCAAAAAAAAATGTTTTTACCTGAATGAATATGGAAATAGAACTTATTAAAATTTACAGGACATAGTGAAAGCACTGCTAAAAGGAAAATTTATAGCATTGAATACCTATATTAGAAAGGAACAAAGATCTTAAATCAATAATCTAAGCTTCCATCTTAGAAAACTAGAGAAAGAAGCATACTATAGGCCTAGAACAAGCAGAAGAAAATAAATAATAAAAATTAGAGCAAAAATCAATGAAATTGAAAACAGAAAGACAAATAGCAAAAAAAAAAAAATCAGTAAAATCAAAAGCTGGTTCTTTGAAAAGATCAATAAAACTGGTAACTTATAGCGAGGCTAACCAAAAAAAAAAAAAAAGAAAGAAAAAGAAAAGAGAGACATAAATTGGTAATATCAGAAATGAAAAATGGGACATTACTACTGATCTCAGGGACATTGAAGGTATAATAAAATATGTTCAACAACTATGGTCACAAATCTGATAGCTTAGATGACCAGATTCTTGGGAGGCTGAGGCAGGAGAATCGCTTGAACTCAGGAGGCAGAGGTTGCAGTGAGCCGAGATCACAACAGCAGTCCAGCATGGGCGACAGAGTGAGACTCTGTCTCCAAAATAAATAAATAAATAAATAAAATAATAAAATTAGTATTTAATAACCTTCAAAAACAGACAGCATCAGGCCCAGATAGCTTCACTGGTAAATCCTACCAATCATTTAGGGAATAACTTGTACCAATTCTGTACAATTTCATCCAGTGAACAGAAGGAAAGATAATACTCTCTAACTCATTCTAGGAAGGGAGCATTACCCTAATACCAAAACCAGGTAAAAAACATTACAAAAAAAGGAAATCTACAGACCATTACCTTTTCATGAGCATAGATGGAATAACCTGCAGCAAAATATTAGTAATTGAATCCAATAATGTATAAGAATTATATATCACAACCAAGTAATATTTATTACAGGTATGCAAGACTGGTTCACATTTTTAAAAAATTAATTTAAGCCTGGGTGTGGTGGCTCACATATGTAATCCCAGCACTTTGGGGACTGAGACATGTAGATCACTTGGGTCCAGTAGTTTGAGACCTGCCTTGGCAACATGGCGAAACCCCATCTCCAAAAATTAGCCAGGCATGGTGGCATATCCCATAGTCCCAGCTGCTCAGAGGGCTGAAGCAGGAAGATGTCTTGAGCCCAGGAGGCTGAGGCTGCAGTGAGTCCTGATAGTATCACTGCATTCCAGCCTGGACAACAGAGTAAGACACTGTCTCAAAACAAACAAACAAAAAACTATGTAATTCATGCCATCAACAGGTTAAGCAAGAAAAATCATATAATCACATAAATAGACGCAGAAAAGCATTTGACAAAATTCAACACCCAGGTATGATACAAACTCTCAGCAAACTAGGATAGAAGGGAATGTCCTCAATTTGATAAAGAACATTTATAGGCCAGGGTGCTGGCTCATGCCTATAATCCCAGCACTTTGGGAGGCCACAGCAGGATTGCTTGAGGCCAGGAGTTTGAGATCAGCGTGGGCAACACAGAGGGATTCCATCTCTAAAAAGACACACAGACACGCACACACACACACAGAGAAACATGTACAGAAAAAAACTATAGCTAACATCATACTTAATTCTTGGTGAGAAACTAGGTGTTTTCTCCTTAAGATCAGCAGCAAGGATGTCCCCTACCACCATTCCTATTCAACATTGTACTGGAAGTCCTCACTAATGCAAGAAGATTTTTAAAAGGAAATTAAAGCTATACAGATTAGGGGGAAAGAAAAGAAACTGTTTTTCTTCACAGATGACATGATTGTCTATGTGGAAAATCCCAAAATATTGACCTAAAACTCCTGAACTAATAAATAATTATAGCAAGGTTTTTTTTTTAGATGAAGTCTCGCTCTATTGCCCAGGCTAGAGTGCAGTGGCTCAGTCTTGGCTCACTGCAACCTCTGCTTCCTGGGTTCAAGTGATTCTCCTGCCTCAGCCTCCAGAGTAGCTGGGATTACAGGAATGAGCCACCAAATTTTTGTAATTTTAGTAGGGACCAGATTTAACCATGTTGGCCAGGCTGGTTGCGAAGTCCCTGCAGGTGATCCACCCACCTTGGCCACCCAAAGTGCTGGGATTACAGGCATCAGCCACTGTGCCTGGCCAGATTATAGCAAGATTACAATTTGGTAAATTATCATAATTTTATGTTGCCTCAGCACCCATATTTAAGGGAAGTTTAGCTTTCCTATGCCAGAAGGAGAGCTCAGTCACCCTTGACACAGTTTTGAGGTTGTACACCTCCTCCCAGGTCCTCAAGGTGGTCAATCCAGATGTCTGCCTTTTACAACTGCCTCCTGGTGCCCACCTCCATATGGGACAGCTACATACAGCCCGCTGACTAGCCCTGCATACTCTATGTAGTGGGGTGGATGGCTGCACATGAGATTCCAATCCATAGTGAGTACCTTTGGACCGCTTATCTGTTTAATTATGCCAATCAGATGCCTTACTAGGTACCTGACTCAGATTTCTCCCATAGCCATTTGTGTCTCTGCCACTCAAATAGCACCCATGACAAAGAACAAGGTCTAATGCCTAGACATTACATAGTCAATTTCAATGGTAATGACACAGCATAGGTTACTGCCCAGGTATTAGAAGTAGAACACCACACCCAAATGGTCCAAGCCAGTGGCCAGGGATAAAAACCTTGGAGGTATCTCTTCTGCCTAGTAGACTAGGCTCCCCACTTTTCCACTGCTTCCTTTAAATGGACCATTCATGGATTTGCCCATGAACTTAAAGCCACCCACACTGTATTCTCCAATATATATTGCTAATTTCTGCACTCTTTCTCCCTGTCTATACTCTCTAACCTAACCTCTGTGTAGGGGACCTCCAACCATGTCATGTACTTCCAGAACCTGTAAGTAAAAAATCTTTATTTCTATCTTCTGTCTCTCCTAATCATTGAAGGGTTGCTCTCCATCTTAAAGATCATGAGTTTTAAAACACAGGATACAAAGTTGATAAACAAAAGTTAATTGCTTTCCTATATGCCAGTAATAAACAATTGGGATTTAAAAATTAAAAACACAATTACATTTACATCAGCACTTAAAAAGTACTTAGTAATAAATCAACAAAATGGGTACAAGGTCTATATAAGGAAATCTAATGAAATCAAAGAAGTTCTAAATAAATGGAAAGATATTCCATGTTCATGAATAGGAAACCTCAACCTTTTAAAGATGCCAGTTCTTCCTAATTTCATCTATAGATTCAATGCAATCTAATCAAAATCCCAGCAGGTTATTTTGTAAATACTGATAAACTGATTCTAAGTATTATATGAAAAGACAAAAGACCCAGGATAGTCAATACAATATTGAAGAAGGAACAAGTTGGATGACTAATACTACCTAAAGCCTTACTATAAAGCTGTAATAATCAAGAAAGTATAGTGTTGGCAATAGAATAGATAACCACATCAATGAAGTGTATAGAATAAGCAGATCCACACAAATATAATTAACTGATATTTTCAGGAATTAAAAGCAATTCAACAGATAATGTGTGATCTTTTCAACAAATGGTGCTGGAATGTTTAGGCATGCATACAACAAAAGGGAAAAAATATGAATCTAGACACTGATCTTAAACCCCTCATAAAAATTAACTCAAAATGGATTATAGACCTAAATTTCACATGCAAAACTTTTAGAAGACAACCTGGGGAAAATCTTGGGAGGATTTTCAAAGCATGATCCATGATCCATGAAGAAAAACTGGTATGTTGGAATTCATTGAAATTAAAAACTTCCGCTCTGCAAAGACATTGTTAAGAGAATGGAATGACAAGACATATACTGAGAGAGAATATTTGCTGAATACATAGCTAATAAGGGACTTGTATTCACCAGCAATCCCTGTACTTTGGGAGGCTGAGATGGAAGATGCATTTGAGCCCAGGAGTTCAAGATCTGCCTGAGCAACATAGGGAGAAATTTTTTTTAAAAAAATGTGCTGTGTCACTTTGGAAGGCTGAGGTGGGAGATTCACTTGAGGCCAGGGATTCAAAACCAGTCAGGCCAACATGGTGAGACCTCGTCTCTACTAAAAATACAAAAATTAGCCAGCTATGGTGGCAGGTGCCTGTAATCCCAGCTACTCAGGAGGTTGAGGCAGGAGAATCACCTGAACCTGGGAGGCAGAGGTTGCGGTGAGCCAAGATCACACCACTGCACTCCAGCCTGGGTGACAGAGTGAGACTCTGTTTCAAAAAACAAAAAACAAAAATGTGCTGTGTGTGGTGACACTTGCCTGGCTACTTGGGAAGTTGAGGCAGAAGGAACACTTGAGCCCAGGAGCTGGAAGCTGCAGCAAGCCATGATATGCCACTGTGCTTTAACCTGGGTGAAAGAGCAAGAGTCTGTCTCAAAAACTAAAACAAAAACAAAAAAACTGAAC
The DNA here is from genome assembly GCA_963573385.1 of Cacajao melanocephalus. Lineage (NCBI taxonomy): Eukaryota > Metazoa > Chordata > Mammalia > Primates > Pitheciidae > Cacajao > Cacajao melanocephalus. Next base: position 1,070 of record CAUYLG010023723.1, on the reverse strand, counting down.
AATAAGAAAACAAACACTTAAACTTAAAAATATACAGGTGGTTGTGGTGGCTCACACCTGTAATCCCATCACTTTGGGAGGCTTGGGCGGGAGGATTGCTTGAAGCCAGGAATTTGAGACTTGCCTGCACAACACAGCAAGACCCTAGGTCTACAAAAATAAAAATAAAAAATTAGCTGGGCATGATGGCATACAGCTGCAGTCAAAGCTACCTGGGAGGCTGTGGAGGGAGGATTGCTTGAGCTCAGGAATTGGAGGCTACAGTGAGCTATGATTACACCACTGCTCTCCAGCCTAGGCAACAGAGTAAGACTGTGTCTCAAAAAATAAAAGATCAAAAGATCTGAAGAGACACCTCACCAAAGAAAATGTAAAGATGACAAATAAACATATGAAAAGATGCTTGATGGCCAGGCACGGTGGCTCACATCTGTAATCCCAGCACTTTGGGAGGCCGAAGCAGGCGGATCACAAGGCCAGTAGTTCAAGACCACCCTGACCAAAATGGTGAAACCCTGTCTCTACTAAAAATACAAAAATTAGCTGGGCATGGTGGTATGTGCCTATACTTCCAGCTACTTGGGAGGCTGTGGCAGGAGAATTGCTTGAACCTGGGAGGCGGACTCTGTCTCAAAAAAAAAAAAAAAAAAAAAAAGATGCTTGACATTATTCATTATTAAATAATTGTGACTAAAAACAATGAGATTGAAACATTTTACTGAAGATGGCCGATTAGGAACAGCTCAGGATTGCAGCTCCCAGTGAAAGCACAGAGGGTGAGTGGACACTGCATTTCCAGACGGATTTTTATTGCCCACAGACTAGGAGATTCCCAGGCGGAGGAGCCCTACGGGTCACCAGCGTGGCTCTTTCGGCAGGCGGGGCGGTTTTGCCGGCACCCCGGCGTGGCAGTTCTCTGTACAAAATACGCTAGTCTGGGTCTCCCTTCTAGCTGGCAAGCGGAGCTTCGGGAAGGCAGAATCGCCCATTCATCCCATTAAAAAGGGGTCTGAAACAGGGAGCCAGGCCAGGAGATTCCGGGGCAAAAATGTGCCACTGTTTCAGCCAGC